>CM063244.1:2360509-2377496 GCA_032158295.1 Pycnopodia helianthoides | reverse complement strand
GTGCTACTTATTCTTACTAATCCCTTGACCAGCTTAAATGTTTCAACCAAGTCTCCTAGTAGTCTGCTTTGTTCTTGTTGGTACAAGTTTAAAACGTTTTATTTAAACTTTGTACGCCATGCACTGCGTAAAACCTTACTAATCGTAAAACACCGTTGGTTTTGACTTTTTAGACTATCGGCAATACGACGTTACTGATGTCGCAGTTCGCAACACTCACTGTAAAGGGTTTGGTCATAAATGCAATAAATGCACCAATCTTCATTGCTGGCATCATCCCCATAACAACACTGACTCTGTTTGTCACTGGGTATTACATTTCCACAACGCGGTAAGTAGTTCGTCCTTTCAAGATCAACTTGAACTTGAAATCACCCAAACTAATTTGACTAAAGTATTTATCCTTCTTTATTTTGTGTCTAGTTATGACTTTGTCAAAAGTGGCCTTCCTCACTGTAGTTTTGTTAAAATTTGATCGGCAAAACTAGCCTCCCTCCTTCGATTTGTGAATTAAACATTATATTGAATTTTACTAATTATAGGTTATCATTTCACATTTGTTTACCTTTCAATACAAAATAATAGCACTAATGTTGATTTTGTTCAGGTTGATCGTTAATGTATATCAATAATACCTAGTTCTTATTAAAGCGCATTTTACAACAACGTTTCAGTGCGCTTTACATTTGTAGTGCCCTGGTCATTGGGCCAATAGCATTCCCTTAATCTTTCTCAACTCCCTGGGGAGTATACAGCCCTGGGCTGCCGTGGCTCTCCGGATGCTTTTTCAAGCACATTATAAGCCTCTACCCTCGCAGGTACCCATTTATACCCCTGGTGAAGAGAAGCAATTACAGTAAAGCATCTTGCTCAAAGACACAAGTGTCATGACCGGGACTCGAACCCACACCCCGATGACTCAACCACCAAAACTTCAACCTGGTGCTCTAAACCCCATAACGTATCCCGTTCGTTCCGTATATCTCGACTAATCAATCCGTGAATACAGCCTCTTGTTGATTATGTGGTCAAACAAAATTCCCAACTTATAGCCTGCAAGTGAATCCAGACAAACACATAATGTAGCTTGCGTGGTTTAATTAACAAATCGTTTACCTGGTAAGTGTGCTTCTATACCCATGTACTCTAAAATACTTATGGGTCAGAATTGATCCAGATTCCGGGGCCCTGACCCATTTCTGGGTCAGGCTGACCCGGAACTGCTTATAAATTGGGGTTTTGACTCAAGTTTGACATAGTTTTTTAGTCATACTGACTTTTACTGTGATCCGTAAAGCGAGTCAATTTTGACACGGAATGAGTGTCGTTTCCCCAGAGGTCTCCCATTGGCCTGACTCATATCAGATCGTGTTGACTCTTCTCAATTACATACAGTGAGTTGAAACGCCTGGAGAGCATCACGCTGTCACCCGTGTATTCACATTTCTCTGAGACGCTTTCAGGACTGTCCACGATACGAGCTTACAAGTAGGTAGAATCCTTTCCCAGCTTCAACGTGACACGCACAAACACAGTGCAGAATCATTTGAGTCAACATTGGGGTTCAGGTAGTTACATCTACAACACGTCTTTAGAATGACCGTGTTCGGGTGCTGGTCGTTGTTCCAATTTGTGTGAAATATGTTCAAAGTTTAAAAACCTTGCGCTGCAGTATGCCATTATACAGAATCCATCTCCTGGTGACACAGTCCGCTGCTGTACCGTGTGAAATTGCGTGTAAAACTAATTTTGGCTGCTCACAAACTTTTCTACATGCTATCATTAGATTAAGAAACGAGCAAAGTCAGTTGCAAAAAAAAAATGTTTTACCAAAATCCAACTTTTTTCATTTTTTCCATTTTTTTGCACTGCTTTCCAGTGCTTACCAGTCTTCTGAGAAACAAGGTATCTTATTTTACTTGGCCTACCTGAAACCACAAGCTGCAGCTGTCGACTTTTGTCTGCCTGATGTCTGCAACAGTGACAGGATGATTGATTGCCTCAAGTGACCGCGGCTAGGATCTAAGACCTTGTAGTGTATCAAAATAATTTCAATGGGGCTTCGAAAGTCAATGGGGAATTCTATAGGGCTTTGAAGTTAAAGGTGACTAAGGTACCGTCGAAGACTCAACACAAGCTAACTCGGCTTGTACTAGTGTTATCAGGCTATGTCCCATTGAGGAACTTTAGAGAAAATTTCGCAATTTTTGACTGCACCGTTAACGAGTAAACACAATTTGTTTACAACTGCATAGTCGCTAACTGCGCTATCCCACACCGAAGTGTTTTAATGACAATAATGTGTAAAGCACTGTTATTTATAAGGGCCATGTTTGGTAATACTGGAAAACTTTTTTCAGTTAAGTTTTAACTGAATGAAAAAAAATTAACTCTAAAAAACTGATACCCAAAAGGTATTTTTCCCCTTGAAGGTTAAAGTTGTAGGTTTTCCCTCCCCCACCGCTACCATTAACCATAGAAAAAGTCCTACCTAAGTCACTGCTCGTCCGTTAGCTGTTGGCCACTGCAGTCTGTTCTCTGTATTATTAACAAATGTTCAAAAACTTGTTTTTGTCTCTCCTTTTCGTGTCTCTTAATAACCAATGTAATTCCTTTCAGTAAACAAGCTTGTTTCGCTGGTGCCGCCATGGATAAAATCAACACCAGTGCCCTGACGTGTCTCTTCCGACAAGGGTCTAACTTCTGGCTGCAATTTCGACTGGTTCGTAATATTAAAATAATATGTGGTGCCTTAGTATTTGAATAACTTAAAGTTAGAAGTGAGGCCAAAAGTATGACTTACTAGCAAGAGAATCGAGTTTTAAAAGACGTATGAATATTTAAGGGAAGGTGCTTTCCATTGGTCGAACGCCTCAAAAAAAGGGGAACAAACCCCCATATACATACATGTATGAGATATAAAATAATGACATACTTACAAATTATGTTTCAGTTCATGTTTTAATGGGGGACTTTTTGGACGCTTGGTGGCAGCAGACTTTACCAGTTAAATCCATTGTTATCAGGAATGTGTGCATGCTTAGAACTACGTGAACAATCGAATTTTACCTGGCATGTCTGCTGCCATCTAGCGTTCAAAAGTCTCCAATTGTCATGTGACTGATTGTCAGGTGATAATAATTATTTTCACAACATTAGAACTTCTCTGAAATTTTATTGGTCATGATAATAGCAGTCTCATAACCATACAGGACATCATTTTGCTTAACAATTCCATATGCTAAGTAAAAACTATCAACGTACACCGCAATGTAATTTGGCTGGTAGCCAATTTCTGCCAAGCAGCACTTTGTACAAGGCTAGCCAAAGTGTTGTGCTTGACAGCTTACAATACGAAAATCAAACCCAGAATAACTGGAGTTTTTACTTATTGGTTACAGGGTGTGATTGGAGCATGTATTGTTGCAGCAGGCGGCACTGCGGCCATTACGTCCTTCTTCGCGGGTGGTATTGACATAAGTTTTGGTTGCCTTGTCAATCTCCTTGTCTATTTATGTGAGTTAAATTTTGAGTTAATATTGTTATACGAAGTAGTTATTAACCACAAGAAAAACTGATTGAGTAAAATTTATTACATTTTTATGGGAATAAAGATAAAATTAACTAGAGTGAGATTCGAACCGGCAACCTCTGGATTAACTTGCTGGTGTGGCAGAAGATACTGCCCACGCTTCTCCCACCCCTCACCATACGACGAATTGTGTATAATTTTAGCCTGATGGCGCCCTCTTTTGAATCATCTTCCTTTAGCCCTTGTTTTTACAGCAGGGGGACACACACAATGGGAGACTAAATCCCCTATGACCTATGACAACGGCGCTCTACCAATAATAATACAATAATTTATTCAGCCAACGTTAACAAAGTTAAAAACCATAACATCGTAAATGGTTGTGCACCTCGAGCTCTGTAAACACCAACTAACCCTAACTAAAAATAGAATACCGTGAACGGATAGAAATATTATTTTACTGTACAATGTCAGATTTGTTTCTTCTTGATTTTGTTAATTATTGTTTTCCAAGTAAAGAGACATTGTGTGTGTTTATTGCTGACTAGCGTTTCTAGCCACTTATGACGTCAAGGGGTCAATGCATATCATTATCGTAGATAAGCAGTTTTTATTTACTTTCGGCTGAAAAAGCCGCGCAGAGAGGTGCATTTCTTACTTGAATTATTTTCTACTGGCCTAAAGACAAATAATTTGCATGAATCGCTTCTCAGATTTAGTGCCTTTGGTTGAAAATTGAATCCTTTCAATGTAGTTGTACTATGAACAGCTGCAGTGCTTCTCACCAAGTAAGTTTTATTATGCCATCAAATTTTTAGAGTATCTTCCAATCTAAGACCCTAACTAAGCGTTAGGGAAGAGCCAGTCACACATTTAACACTTTTTTTTAATTACTCCGCTGATTAATTTTGTATAAACTCCTGACTTCCTTTATTAACGCTCGAGAAACAAATTGAAAAAATTGAGTGGCCTTGATTTTTTGGTTCATCCAGGCCGAGCAAAAACAACCGAGCAAGTCAGTGATCCTCAGGGGTTTTCCCATTGCCTTGTGCGCTATAGCCTTAGCATAGGGGCAGTTGGGGTATTTTGAAGCTGTCATTCAAGCTTTTATCAATGACTGTATTACATTATAGACTTGAATGGTTGCCTGTTGGCGTTTATCAAAGCCTGCCAAGAGTTATTTTCTGGTAAACCTTGGGGAAGGGAGGCGGAGCTTATGAAGACGATTATGACTGCTTGAATGGAGCAATAGGTCTTCATGTATTTTCCTCTGTTCAGTCGAGCATAAGTGTTGTCAGTGAAGCAATGGTTGTCAGAGTGCCAATTAGGTACAAGGGAATATATTGTGGGATTTGTTATACAATCTCTGGACTGTCTGAAAGAGGTTGGGAATGCCTGGTGTCCATTTGTGTAGCGGTATATGCCCGCGTGCACGCAGTTACTTAGTGGCAGTTGTTGACTGACACCATTAGTGATAGTGTGAAAAACCGGTCACTCGTACTGCAAGGTTTTACAACATTGCTCTTTTTGTCTTTTCTTTCTACAGTCCTCCTTTCTATTGATGCAGACCGTCAGCCAATCAGCTGAGCTAGAGATGCAAATGAATGCCATGGAAAGACTTCAATACTTTGCTAATCTGGAAACAGAGAAACAAGAAGGTAGACAAGTAGGGTACAATAACTAGGAGGGATTTTTTTTTTTTTTTTTGAATAAACTAGGGTTCCTTTTCGGGAATCAACGTTTTTCTCACAAGGATGAAGGTGACTTCCTATCGATAAGACACCACCGTGAGGACAACAACTTCAAACAAAAACAACACCACACACAAAAACGAAATTTATAATAACAAGAACATTGCACAGTTTTTTGTTTTAAATTCATTCTCTGCTTCAAGCGGTTTCCAAAACAGTTTTCCCAAAACATAAGTGCTCTTTTGTTCTGGACTTTCAGAACTGTTCCTGAAGTGTCACATGGCACCGCATCCATACCAGGGTTGGGATTAGTGCCTGCGTAAGGCTGACCTTTGACCTTCAAGGTCAAAGGCTAAATGTTGATATCGTCAAAGATGAATTTTAAAAACATAAAGCAGATAAACTTTCGCAAAGAAATTACCGTGATTAAGTGGGGAACATGGGGAAATATTTTTGGGGGGATGTACTTTTGAATGATTCAAGCAAGAGTCGAATTTTAAGAAGAAAAGGTATAATGTGTAAAATAAAACGCAACATTTTTAAAATGACTGCCAATGCGTGTTATTCTATCTATGTTCTTTTAAAATTTATATCTGCGATAGCCCAATTGCCAAATATCTTTCTCATGACACACTCTGACTGTACCGAATTCCACATCTGTATCATCAAAGGCACACTCCCATCCCGAAATCAAACAAAAAATCAAAACATCCTTGGCGAAATCAAACTTACAATTGTTTGGATTAAAATGTTTTTAATGATGACCATTTCGAATAGGTGTGTTTCAACCACCTGACGATTGGCCCTTCATTGGTGACATCACCGTCAGTAATCTGGAGATGCGGTATTCTAAGGAACTGGAACCGGTTCTTCAGAACATAAATATTCGCATCAAGGGTGGAGAGAAGGTAGGAGCTGAAAACGTCTAGAGCAATTGAGATGACATAAATTTTGATTTGCCAATAAACCTCATTCATAGAAAAAAAAGTTCTTATCACGTAAAGAAGTCAAGAAAACATGGAATGTGTTTTTTTATTAATGTGCGTCATAAAAGAACTTAATCACTTTAGCTCGCAAGCCTGAGGAAACCTGTAAACAAGAGTGCTTGCTAAGGGAACCACAAACACCGGAGTTAACCCCTACTGTTCCACGATAAGTGTTCTGGGGTCGATTTCACAAAACTCTTCCTAACTTAGGACTAGTCCTAGGCAATGCTGAGACAGTAAGAGATAGAACTAGTCTTAAGTTAGGCCCGGTTAGTCCTATCTCTTAGTATTGCCTAGGACTAGTCCTAAGTTAGGAAGAGTTTTGTGAAATCGACCCCTGGGTTCTTTTACATGCACTACCAATTCTAGTACACGGGCCCTACAACTTAATGTCCCATCCGAAGGACAAAGCAATTATGGTAAATTATCTTGTGCACAAGTGTCACGACCGGGACTCGAACCTACACTCTGCTAATCAGTGCACCAGAGCTTGAGTCCGGTGCTCTTCACCGCTCGGTCACGACACGGCACTGATGTTCGTGAGGAAACGTTCCAAACATCTCAATCCAGAAAACCAGAAAGCATTTACAGAAACCATACTAATGGAAAAGCATTTTCTGGCGATTCAGTTACGTATTTAAAATTCAAAAACAAAAACCTTAATTTAGGGAATCAAGTAAAGTTTTTTAACTGTTTCGGGAAAAAAGAAGAGTTCACATTTGGCAATGAAATAAACAAATGTTCATTTAAATTATCTTTCCGTTACATTATCCCTAATTGAAATAAATATTACTCAACACCAAACAGAAGTTTGGAAACAAAGGTTTTTTTTTTAAATATTTGACACTATAAATTGTATAATAATCGTCATGTTGTCATAGGTTGGAATTTGTGGCCGCACTGGAAGCGGCAAATCCTCGCTGATGTTGGCATTCTTCAGACTGATTGACAAGACTGATGGTAAACAGAGAATCACTGTAAACAATTAACTAAAAAAATAACTAGTTTGACTCACAGAATCTAGCCAAAAACTGTTCTGTGATATTTTTAAAAAGACAACTAAATAAACTTTACATTGGTAGTGATTTTTAGAATTTGAAAACTTTACGAGGGCCTTAATGACAATCGTGTCTTGCGTATTACGTTTTATGATTTACTGTTTGTTTGTTGGGATGTTTGTTTGTTTGTTTGTTTGTTTGTTTGTATGTTTGAATTTGTTTGGTTTATGTTTGTTTGTTTGATTGGGGTGTTTGTTTATTTTGTTTGTTGCCGTTGCTGTTGCTGTTGCTGTTGTTTTGCTGTTGCTGTTGTCGTTGTCGTTTTATTATTATTATTATTATTATTTTTTATTTTTTTTTAGGCGTCATATGCCGTTTCTTCTTTGTTTCATAACCAATGTAATTCTTCCTTTTGTTCCAGGGGCATTATACATTGACGGAGTCAATCTTGATCACGTGCCTCTTGCTCTGTTGAGGCAAAGAATCTCAATTGTTCCCCAGGATCCAACTCTCTTCACGGGAACCATTCGGTAAAAGTTCGAGAGGCGATCTTTGTTGTGTTCCCTGTGTACTATATTTGTACCTTTTACCTTGTACCAAGGCATCGTTCATCCACTGCAGGATGTAGCCATCTGTCAGACTCATCCATGTTGTCCTTTACTTAGCCGTTCTGGTCCAGGTCTTCCCTCTGATCTCCACTATGTCATCCATCCATCTTTCCTTTGGTCTGCCTCTGTATATTTCTCCTACTCTGGGTTGCCATTCCGTGGCTCTTATTGTCCATCTGTTATCTGTCATCCTTGCTACGTGTCCTGCCCATTTCCACTTCGTGCTGTTGACATAGTTTGTGATATCTGTCACTTTTGTTTTGTCTCTGATTATTTGGCTGGTATCCTTTCTCTCAGTGTAATCCCTAGCATTAGTCCGTCCATTGCCCTCTGAGTGGTAACCACTATTTATTATGTATACTTAGTTATTGTTTATGGTTAATATCCGTAAGATATCGTGTAATATTATTTAGGAAGGCAAACTAATTATTATTTTTATAAAAAGATGGCCATGACATCTGCACTTCTATAGCCTCGGTCTGGTTAATATTGGTCAATGATTTGGAAAAGAAGTTGTGTGACGTGATAATAAGTTTTATAATCATATGACCGTGGCCTGTAACCAAGGCGTATTACTTTGGCCACTATGTACTGCTGTTTTCTACAGTGTTATACACTTTTTGTCATGAAACCCAATCGAACTATGTGTTGGATTGTGTTTAATATTATAATTCAATTAAGGCCAGCAGCGAAGATATTGTACATTTTAGGTGCTCAAGGGGGTGCAACATTTTTTTCTTGGGGAGGGGCGTACATCAGCCCAAATAAAACTTTGGTTTCCGTTTGCATTTTTCTGAAACACAATCCCGTTTTAAAGCAAACTTGTTTTCAAGCCATTTATTATTTTGGATAAGATATTTTAACGTGGAGATAAAAACAAATATATTTTCCGCATGTAAATATATAGAATCATAGTTTAAAACTTTGAAGGTACTACAACAAATATTTCAATTTTTTTCCTTTATTATTATTATTGTAATCAAAATTCGGGGCGACCGGTTGCCCCAGACATCAACTGGGGGCGTACCCCCCCCCCCCCGTACTACCCCACCCTTAGATACGCCACTGATTAAATTTGGCATAGTTTTTAATTGTGTATAAACAGCTTAAGGTGTTTCTCCTGTTTTGGGCAAAAACATTCTTTGTTCTAAGACCATTTCGTACTTCCCTTCGTATTTTTTAGATTCAATATAGATCCATTTGATAAATGCACCGATGAAGAAATATGGGAGGCGATTGGCATTGCCCAGCTCAATGGCACACTTTCCAACCTACCCAATGGATTAGGTAAGACAAAATATGATGTTTTGATTTTTACTTTTGCTCTACACTGTCACCAAATAATGTACCCAATGCAATAATTACATTAGGGGAGAGCGTGTGCACAACATTGATAAGATTAAAGTATAAATGGCCGCAGATTTGCACATAACTGTGGTATAAGATGGTCATGGTGGACGAACTACCTTTGAAATATTTTTCTGAAATGCTATAGTTTTTGAGAAATGAGTAAAACAATTACTTTGGAGTTGGACTCGCGAGTCCCAAACTCGTGTTTTATAGTTATTCTGACTACTAAAGAAGAAGAGATCAACCTGTTAGAGTTAAACTGTAAACTAGTTTTACAATCATTTTGACTATTGTCATGTTTAAAACTGTTGGATCAGCCTTCGTGGAGTGTCAGTAATATCTGCCGTTTAATGTTTTCCATACAGAGTCTATCGTGACGGAGGGAGGCGAGAATTTCAGCGTCGGGCAGCGGCAGTTGTTCAGCGTGGCCCGTGCATTCCTCAGAAAGTCTCGTATTCTCATCTTGGATGAAGCAACTGCGTCAATCGACAAGGATATGGTGAGAACGTGTTCTTAGCACTCCCAGTAGGATGAACATAATGGGGACAATTTAGAGTTACATCAGTCCTTTTCATTGACTCTTGTGACGTGCTCTTTAACACGGCCTTAAAGCTGCTTTTGTCCAACTCTGAAACCCATATAAACCTAGTTTGGAGAACCATTATACATTTGTATACATGTGCATAGATCAGGCGTCGATTTCACGAAACTCTATGCAACTGCGTAATCACACTTCCACACCATTTATTGCACAAGTTTTGTGAAATCGGATGCAGGACTACTGCTACCTCCACTAAAGTCACTGCCCCCTCCCTTTTTGTAGTTATACTAGTGCCCGCTATTGAAGATAAATGTACGGACGAAACAAATTTCTCCGTGTGAGAGTTACCCAGAATAATTTGCTCCTTAGGCTACATTTTCGACGGCGAAAAAATTTACTTGATCCCCTGCGAACCGTTGAAAGATGTTAAAGGCCCTGTACACTATTGGTAAGATCGAAAAACTCAAATGTTCACAGATTCACACATAACTTAAATCATTTAAGTTAAATGATTTAAAGCAAATAATGGTAGAAAGGGTTCCTTAAAATATTTCTGCCTAAAATGCTATCGTTTCTGAGTAAAACAATAGTTGTTATCACGTGTGATAAAAACTTGATGTTTGAAAAAACAGAAAACACATTAGGTCTCTTTTCACTATTTTCTCGTGACCTCGATGACTAATTAAGCTCAAACTTTCACAGATTTGTTTGTTCATGCATATGTTGAATCACGAAAAATGTGGACACTGATTTTTAGCTGTTACCAAAAGTGTACAATACCTTAAAAAAAGTTTAAGCCAATGATTTATTCTATTTTGTAGGACGCCATTCTTCAGGATGTGCTTTTCACTGCATTTGCCAACAAAACGGTTCTTACCATTGCTGTAAGTAGTATACTCGTTTACACAAGAATGTTGGCAAGGCAGTTACAAAATAGTTTGATCAAACACAGCGTCCTGAAGAAAGTGCACCGATGCAGATTCGCTGCAAGACATCAGTCAGGCTGCTGTCTTTGTTCAGTGTGTGAAAAAAATAATCAACCAAAAGGACGCCAGATATTGGTAGTCAAGGTTTTCAGCAAACTGCAATTGAAATAATCACACTTTATACAGTGTCTGACATCGTTGAACTCAATTGAAATTATTTGACTTTCGATCATTAGTACATACTATTAGCGGGTTATTGATACATGAAGTCATCAAGAATGCGTTGCAGATGGCGGGAATTAAATTTGGTTTCAAAGTTTCACATTAGAATTAAGTATAGTATACAATTAAGAAAGCAAACTTCAGTAAAGGTTTTACACCCATCAATTGAAACTATTCTGTAAAATAACACAAGAAAAAGATTGATTCTTGTTTGTAAAAAAAACAATATTTTTATGTGTATTCATTTGTTTATGTATGTATTATTTTTGTTTACTACACAGCACCGTGTGTCTACCATTCTCAATTACGATACCATCGTAGTTTTGAGTGCAGGTAAGGTCGCGGAGTGGGACACCCCAACGGCGCTTCTTAGTGACCCAGATTCCATTTTCTCGTCTCTCGTCAACGCATAGAACACTTTGCCGACCTGACCAAAAAAACCCATAGTAGAGGAGATGGCCTTAGTTTTCGATCCACACCGGACCTTGGTCAGAGGCATAAAGAAGCACAAGCGAAAACATATCCATTTATAGCAACAACAAAAAAAGAGAAGCAAAGAACAATGGGAAGGTATCATATAAAAAGTTACATAAGACTAGTAGGGGAGATGGCCTTAGCTTTCGATCATATATGTATATTTGTTTCTACCTTTTCAGTATTTGTTTTACCTACCCCTTTAGGGGCTTGGTAAAATGGTATGCCGGCAGAAAATCGGGTATCGCAACTTTAACTCCGGTACTGAAAAAGGTGTCGATGAATAATGAAAACTCAGGTAGATGGCTCAATGGGATCAAATTGGGAGTGTTAAACTATGTTTCGTTTATTTATTCATTCTTCCAGTTTAAAATCAAGGTTTTTAAAATGTACAATATTCTAATATGAAAGAGTATACAATGTTAAACTTATTTTAAACAGATTCTCCATTATGATTTTAAAACCAGAAACAAGGACGGATGAGTTTATTTCCAACCATTTTGAAAGACAACTTTCTTGAATACCATTCTTTGAAAATTGCACTTCGGTGTGGTCAAAACAATGCTTGTAATGTATTTGAAACAACGGTTTTAAAAAGTTAACAGTCTTAAAAGGACCCAGCTCAACTTAAAGGAACATTACAGAATTGGTTTTTGCTAACAAAACAGTTGCTGGCAGTGTAAGCACTTTATATAATCCACCATATACATAAACTGACAAACCTGTAGAAGTTTGAGATCGATCGGCCATCTGGGTTGGGTCACGAGAAAATAGTGAAAAACCGATTACACATTTGCATGAAATCATATAGATTCAACAAATGAATAAAACGCTCACTGAGCGATAAACTCCAATCGGAAAATTAGTTTATTCATTTCTCATCAAATATGGCATTTCAGACAGAAATATTTCAAGGGATGTTTTCTACTATCATCATCATTAGACCGTGTAAGTTTTATGTAAATCTGTGATCAAAAGTATATTTTACAATTACCAATTCTGTAATGTTCCTTTAATATCAGGGTTTCTAGGTTTCATTTACCAGAAAGATGTAATACACTTCATTTGCTGGGTGATTTTAAAACCAGAAACAAGGACGGATGAGTTTATTTCCAACCATTTTGAAAGACAACTTTCTTGAATACCATTCTTTGAAAATTGCACTTCGGTGTGGTCAAAACATCGCTTGTAATGTATTTGAAACAACAATTTTAAAAAGTTGACAGTCTTAAAAGGACCCAGCCCAACTTACTTCTCAGATATTGGTAAAAAATAAATTCAATAAAATTTCTCACAATTCGTCTAATCTCCACTTTCTTACCCGCATTCAGACTAATATACTATATAATACAACGTTTGTCTTTATGTATATACAATATGTAAGCGTTTCCAACAATGTTTGTTTCAATATTTATTGTAAAAAATGTCTTCGTTAAAAGAAATAGCTGTTGCTGACTAACCGACATTTAGTCCCAGCCAGTTACGCACCACTGACTGCGGTTAGTGAGAGGACGGGAGACAAGTTTATGTATCGTCATGGTTGGAAACACACAGAACACTTAATAATTATGTGAAGGGGCTTGCACCTTGGAATAAAGTTTATGTGATGTGCATTTTGAACATTTTGATGTAGAATTTGGGCCATATAAATGAAAATACTTATTATTTATTTCTTCAAAATGACCTATGGTAGTGGCCTCAAGTTTTGACCCAATTTTTGCTGTTGATTAGAAATCAATAACTCAATTTGAAAATGAGAAACGATTCATACATGATAAGGAGAGGAGGACTTAAGGAAAAAAGCTGGGATGACAACATCAGGGAGAGGAAAGGCACGGACATTGCTAGCTAACCGTGGGCTGTGGGTGATAGGATTAGAGGAAAAAGGTGAACCCCGTTTACACTAGATCCAGAAAGGTGGATCAGACCCGGATCTGATCTGGCAATGTAGATTAACAGCCAGTGTAAACGCACAAAAGCAGGATCAGACCCAGTTCAAGATACTGCAACTTTAATTCACCTTTTGTGGAGGGTTAAACCTTGCAATTGGTGGATCAGATCCGGCAAAGTGGATTCCAGCAACGAGTGTAAACGCAAAGGTGGATCAGACACCGCAAATCAATGTGGTCATTTCCAGTTTTGCTAGGAATGGCGGGCTTTTTGCTTGTGTTTTTCTGTGACAGCTGTGATCAAAAGTGGGATCAGAGCCATGGATCAGGCACTGGTGTAAACGTGACACCAGATCTTGATCTGTGGTCGTGATAAAAATGCTGGACCTCAATCCACCATTCTGGATTGAGTGTAAACGCGGTGCTGGTTGCAAAGCCATCAGTGGTGCCCCAACAACCATCAAAGTAATTAGATAGGTAAGGTGTGGTGAATTTAATTCCAAAAATGAAATACTTACACATTCCCTTCACATGAGAAGCTTATCTTTACTCTTGTAATATCAACCAAGTGAGAAGTCGCATACCCAAATAGAAAAGAATATGTGGCTGTTTTGGCGACCCAGAACAAGAGAAGCATATTTGGAGCTTCTGTCAGTGATATGTATTTTGGGGTGTTCGGTTATGGATCCGTGATCCAAAATAGCCAGCGCGCAGCGCCTTTATGGTGTTTTCGCGTTTTACAATCAAGAAAACTGAAATTGGAGTTTTAGGTCGATAAAATCAACCGCCTGCTCGAGTGCTATACAATGTCAATTAAGATGACTAAATCAATCCTGTTTGTGAAATAATATAAGGAATCTCTACCAGGGCTGTAGCCGTTGGGTAAATAAACTATATCATTCGTTTTAATGATGCTTCTGAAGGTCACAGCAGTGTTTAGTATGAGCTCGCAATTGTGCTGGTTGTAAGGTGTGTACAATATTGGTTTTTAAAAGTTTGACCCTAACCCTATACAAAAACAACACACATTCCCATTTTTACACCCGGCCTTTGAAGATCTCCTTTATTATTGGTGTGTTGTTGTTGTTTGTTTGTTTGTTTGTTTGTTTGTTTGTTTGTTTTTTGTTTGTTTGTTTTGTTTTTTGTTTGTTTGTTTGTTTGTTTGTTTGTTTGTTTGTTTGTTTGTTTGTTTGTTTGTGTTTGTTTTGTTTGTTTGTTTGTTTGTTTGTTTGTATTACAGAATTGGTAAAAAAAAAACTTGTAAAATATACTTTTTGATCACAGATTTACATAAAAACTTACACGGTCTAATCATGATGATAGTAGAAAACATCCCTTGAAATATTTATGTCTGAAATGCCATAATTGATGAGAAATGAATAAACTAATTTTCCGATTGGAGTTTATCGCTCAGTGAGCGTTTTATTCATTTTGTTGAATCTATATGATTTCATGCAAATGTGTAAACGGTTTTTCACTATTTTCTCGTGACCGAGATGGCCGATCGATCTCAAACTTCTACAGGTTTGCCAGTTTATGTATATGGTGGATTACATAAAGTGCTTACACTGCCAGCAACTGTTTTGTTAGCGAAAAACAATTATGTAATGTTCCTTTAAGGCTTTTTTAAATGATCTTCCCAACAAGGAGAACTCGGCAAAGCTCCCACAGGGGGATATAAACGCCAAGCTGCAACAGCCAATCTCTCTCATAAAATTGTGAGTCAGCCATCTCAGGTCTCCATGACAACGAATGAACATTAAAGCACGTGCACAGGCCAGTGTAATGTCTAACAAAAAGCAGTAGAAATTAAGGAGAGAACTGGGGTTAAATTCATACCCGGATGTACCAAAGGGAGCACCTATTACACCACCAGTGACCTCACAACCGAAACGCAACATCTCACGACCTGACACACACACTTAGATACCGGTAAAAAGTGTACCAATCGGAGAAATTATAGACTTTTGCACACGTCGTTAAATGCTTGTCGCGGGGATAGCGTTCCAACGCTCTCTGCGAGTCTCGCGACACTGGCGATGTTCTCGCGAGTCTGCTGGCACCTGCGAGATTACTGCTCTCGCGACTGCGGCCCCACTGGGACCGTTTGAGAGCAGTAGTCTCGCGCGGAGCAACAGTCTCGCCCCATAGTGGCGACAGAGCCGTTTCGCTATCACTGCGTCGTACATCTTACGACTTGTCCACAAGTCTAGAGAAAATAGCGTATAAAGTTGAATGTTGTTTTGTTTTTTTTTCCCCCGCTTTCCTTCAAAATTTCAGGGTATTTTCAACTGGTGTTCTTACAGTGGAGACTACTTGTTGTGAACTTCATTTAGTGCTTTTGACTGCTTTTTATCCCAAATTATAAAAGCAATAGAGTAAGAATGGTTTGTGTCAGTTCGTGAAATCGAAAACTAGCACAAACATACATTTTCCGTTTACAGGAACTGACACAATCCGATGTATTTCAACATTGCGTGATTTCGAAAAAAAATCAGAAGTGTACAAAAATCAAGACTACATTTAAATGATTGACAAACACAGAATTTAACAACAAAATTAAATAAGAGCGAATAAAATGCTGGTATAGTCACACAACACAAAGCACGTTGCCAAACTCCCAATTCTAAATGAGTGCGGTTTTTTTTTAATAAAGTTGCTGGTCTATTCCAACAAACACTGAATTTCCGTTCGTCATTGCTGCTAAGATGCACATTGTTACAGTAAAGTGTTGCTGATTAATGCCGAAGACCACAAGTCTTCGCTCTGAAAGAGGAGAACGTTCTTATGTTTACTCCATTGTTTCGAGTTCCGGTGATTTGGTACGCGAAGGTAAGGTTTCTTAGTTTGTTTAACGTATATTTATTTCTGTTTGTTTTATAAAATCAAAACGCATGTACATTTTGCCCGAAGCGTCTTATTATTATTTCAAGATTGACATACAACAGTCACTACATGGACGATAATAACAAAATTGAACTGCCGTTTATAAAATGTTTGAAACGGATCCTACAAACAAACACAGCGCCTCTGACGTTAAAGACACTGGACACCTTTGGTAATTGTCAAAGACCAGTCTTCTCACTTGGTGTATCTCAACATATGCACAAAATAACAAACCTATAAAAATTTGAACTCAATTGGTACCAATCGGAGAAATTACAGACTTTTGCACACGTCATTAAATGCTTGTCGCGGGGATAGCGTTCCAACGCTCTCTGCGAGTCTCGCGACACTGGCGATGTTCTCGCGAGTCTGCTGGCACCTGCGAGATTACTGCTCTCGCGACTGCGGCTCCACTGGGACCGTTTGAGAGCAGTAGTCTCGCGCGGAGCAACAGTCTCGCCCCATAGTGGCGACAGAGCCGTTTCGCTATCACTGCGTCGTACAACTTACGACTTGTCCACAAGTCTAGAGAAAATAGCGTATAAAGTTGAATGTTGTTTTGTTTTTTTTCCCCCGCTTTCCTTCAAAATTTCAGGGTATTTTCAACTGGTGTTCATACAGTGGAGACTACTTGTTGTGAACTTCATTTAGTGCTTTTGACTGCTTTTTATCCCAAATTATAAAAGCAATAGAGTAAGAATGGTTTGTGTCAGTTCGTGAAATCGAAAACTAGCACAAACATACATTTTCCGTTTACAGGAACTGACACAATCCGATGTATTTCAACATTGCGTGATTTCGAAAAAAAATCAGAAGTGTACAAAAATCAAGACTGCATTTAAATGATTGACAAACACAGAATTTAACAACAAAATTAAATAAAA
>CM063244.1:2348009-2355509 GCA_032158295.1 Pycnopodia helianthoides | reverse complement strand
CGTTCGAATATCCGAATGTTATGGAGAACGGAGTTGGATTTTGTTTTATTTTCAAAAACATATTAGCTTTAAAAACTGATATGATCAAGTCGGTGATTTTACTCGTCTAATATCAAAATATATTCTTTGTCTTGATTTTTTTGAAATTGATAACTTAAAAACCCTAAATTAAGTCTGATTAGCAGGTTAACGCCCCATAAATTCGTTTCCAAATAATCGTTCCGATCTGGGCCTCTTAAAAGCTACCCTTTGGTAGGCTACACTTGGTTAATTTTCGTTAATAAATAAAGATTGCCTCAGGAGATGGATTATTTTGCTAAAAAACCACTTTATTACCTTGGTTGCTCCCCGGTTTTAATATCGAATTGGAATTAGTCAGATTTTATAAACAACCCAAACTTGTGCACTTTTCCATGGAATTTGAATTGTTCACCTGACGAATAAAAAACCCAAAAACAAGCCCTTTTAGCAAAATAACATGGTTTTTGGGAAATTTGATAAATTTTTCAGCCTTTGCTGAGAATTCCCTTCATTTAACATTGGTTTTTAATTCCCAATTAAATTGAGTATAAACCAAAGGGAAAATCCAAATCAAAATTGGGTTCACGAAATTGATTGGACCGGCCCTTTACCTTAGGTGGATTAAGTTAAAGGCCTCTACCAAATACATCTAGTTATTTTCGGTTTCCCCCTTTTGTCAATACTTTTTTCGCAGTCCTCCTCATCCTGTAGAAGGGTTTTCCAAAATTTGTTCCTAAGGGAAGCACAGCGGTCAACTTTTAGGCCATGTCGCTGTCTAAAATTATTTTCTAGGTCAAAAAAGCACAAAAAATCGTTTTTGTTGCAAAAAAAAGGCAATTTTTAACCCCTTAATTATTCGTTCTTGCAAACCCATTTTCCCCTTAGATCAGAATGGGATGCTTGACCTTTTCTTTACCATCAGCATTCATTGTGAGACAACTGTGTCCTTAATGACATAGACACTTGGTTTTTTAAGTTATTATCGGTGGGGTTAAAAAGTTTCAGCGAATTCTGGTAATTATTAATTCTGAGAATAAATTGTGCGAAGGCAGCATCACTTTGAGGAAGTGTCACACCAATTGTTTTGACACCATGAAGGGCCTTCGATCTAGGCAACTAGAAAACAATGTATAGACGGGTTGTTAAAATCCGCATTAAGGATTTAAATCCCGGGGCTGTAGGGAAAATGTGGTTGTAAAAAATCTTTTGCTAGTCTTACATAAAACTGTACTATTATGTGATGGAATGTTAATTTCTCGAAGCCAATTGAAGGTTGAATAGATGTTCCCCGGGGCTTGCATCGGGTTCCAAAATCGTACATGTTTTTAAACGTTTTAAACTGACCAATAGTTATCTAAACAATCTACCAAATTGGTTCAGGTTTGGAGGGATAAGCTTAAATGTTTTTGCAAACAATTATTGAATAAAATTTCAGTTAATCTTAAGCTTTTAAACCTTGTTTCCTACGGAATGTTGTTATCAAATCTTTCAAAAAAATTCGAGCCAAACTAAAAAAGAGGTTGTTAAAACAATGGCATGTAAGATAAGTTGAGGAATTGTTATTTCTATTTGTTTCATTTCTATGTGAGTTAACCGATAATTACAACTGACCCCCTTTGTCCCCTTGGAGCTTGTTGTTTTCTATTTTATGTCGGCCATTTTTTCAGTACCTTTTTAAGAAATTGCGTCCCCTTTTCCTGTGGCTCCTAATGGTTACAATTCCCAAAGGAGTAAACTAACACTTGAGAGGTTAGAACAAAAATCATTTCCTTTTAGGGCCACTGGCCCTTCATGCGTCATGATTTTTAATGTGCCATTGGTTATTCTTCCTTTAAAACGGCCATAAAGTGTTTTTGTGCTTTGGGTTCTGGTTTTTATTCAAGGTTCGGTTTGGCAAAAGTTCTGACATCGGTTTTATGGCTCGCCTTGGACTTCTCGAGCGAGTCAATCTGTGTAACGTTGTCACCGATTCGAAACCAAATCGATCTAAAGAATAGAAAAACACATTTGTGAAAATTTTGTGTCTTAAAAAAAGATTAATAAATATGGCTGTTTTTACAAAGACATCTTTTCAGTCTTTTCAAAAAGTTAAGTATGCCGGGTAACGGATCTCATGATGACTCAGATTTAATTGAAAACTGCCCAAGTATCCCCATCTCACCATTTGGGGAATTCTCGTTAGTTCAAACACAGCAATTCTTGATTAAGACTCAATGTTTAAACGTAATTGACAATTGATTCCGAAATATATACCTGATTGGCACTTTTGTTGGCAATTTGTTTAATTGCAACCTAGGAAAAAATGGGGGTCTCGAGTCGTGCGATTATTTTAATTTTTGATTTTGTAATAGGGCCGTTCAACATTGAAGAGGGGTTAACTTACCCAATGTTAAAAGTCTTTTGTTAACATGAGTGGCCCTTTCAAATTTCACGTAAAAACTGGATAACTTCCAAGGAATGTAACGTTTGGTAAAGAAATAGGTCCTTTTCCTTGGATTCACTCAAGCATGACAACAATTTTTTGGCAATAGTACAGCAAATATAATAAGGCTTTGCAAAAATTCAAGTTTTTTCCCAAAATTGGGTGCAGAGTTGCAAAGTAATTAGGTTGTTTTAGTTTTTTGCGAAAGTTTTTTGTGTGAATTGTTCAAAGAATTCGATAAAATGAAAACTTTAAATCTGGGCAAATTTTAGGCACAGTAATTTTTCGTCGAATTGCCCAGTTCAGATTATTTGGGGTTATTCATGGAACTTTTGGCAACATTTTTCCAGCGGGGGCCTAAACAAAATGGGGAATGATTTAGTGATTAGGAAGGAGCTAAAGCCATCCGCATTTTGCTTTACAATTCCCGTTCAAAGCAAACGACCAAATCTCATGAAACGTATTACCAAAATGGGTCCGACATAAAAAATTAGGCAGGTGGACAATTGCACCTAAACCGGTGGTCGAGCGTCATTTGGATGAAAGCTGGTTGCTCAAATTGAATGGAACCAATTTGAAGTCTTATTTGTAGGATTATTATCCAAAGGGTAAAGTCCTTTTGGTCAAACACGGTAGTACTTGATCCGTCAAGTCCAACGAAACTATGGAAATTGCAAAGTTATTTGCATTCAAAGGCTGAACTTTTCTAGTCCCAAATATTGGAAAAGTTTGCGTAAACTAACAGCAATCTTTCTTATTATGTAAAGAAAATAACAGGTTGGGGACTTTTGAAGTGAATGATTTACCGATTTCCAAACTAATCAACTTATTTAAAGTTACAACATTTCAACCATTTGTCCCCAATGGGTATTATATGTAACTTGATCAATGCACAACGCTTTTTACAAAGGGATTTTTCTTTTGGGTTCAACCCCCATATTTTGTTTTAAAACCCAGGGGGGCCCGGTTTCCCTTTTTGGTTTTAAATGTTTTTTTAAAAATCGGGGATTTTTTTCCCCCGAATTTTCCCAGGGGAAATACTTTAGTCAAATTAGTTTGGGTGATTTCAAGTTCAAGGATTTGAAAAAGGGCGAAATACTTTTCCGCGTTTTTGGAAATTTTAATACCCAGTGAAAACAGAGTCCGTGTTGTTATGGGGATGATGCCAGCAATTTAAGATTGGTGCATTTATTGATTTATGACCAAAAACCCCTTTTCAGTGAGTGTTTCGAACTGGGGACATCAGTTTAAAGTGTATTGCCGATAGTCTAAAAAGAAAACCAAAGGTGTTTTACGATTAGTAAGGGTTTTGCGTGCATGGGTAAAAGTTTAAATTAAAAAGTTTTTTAAAATTGTACCCAAAAAGAACAAAGAGACTACTGGAGACTTGGTTTAAACATTTAAGCGGTCAAGGGATTAGTAAGAAAAGTAGCCCATTGTTCCACGAGACGAGCACAAGGGGTCATTCTTTGAAGTGTATAAAAAACTTAAACAAAAACGATGGATGTAGATGAAACTTTTTTATTGGGGGGGTTTTACCAACGATTTTGGGAAAAATTTACCTCAGAGAAATGTAAATCCCAAAAACAGTGTCCAATTTTTAAGGGGAAAAGGTTGATGCCCAAAGGAAGTAAAGTATGGTAGGTTTTTTGGGTCTTAGAGGCAGCCCAGGGCTGTATACTCCCCAGGGAGTTGAGAAAGATTAAGGGAATGCTATTGGCCCAATGACCAGGGCACTAAAATGTAAAGCGCACTGAAACGTTGTTGTAAAATGCGCTTTAATAAGAACTAGGTATTATTGATATACATTAACGATCAACCTGAACAAAATCAACATTAGTGCTATTATTTTGTATTGAAAGGTAAACAAATGTGAAATGATAACCTATAATTAGTAAAATTCAATATAATGTTTTAATTCACAAATCGAAGGAGGGAGGCTTGTTTTGCCGATCAAATTTTAACAAAACTACAGTGAGGAAGGCCACTTTTGACAAAGTCATAACTAGACACAAAATAAAGAAGGATAAATACTTTAGTCAAATTAGTTTGGGTGATTTCAAGTTCAAGTTGATCTTGAAAGGACGAACTACTTACCGCGTTGTGGAAATGTAATACCCAGTGACAAACAGAGTCAGTGTTGTTATGGGGATGATGCCAGCAATGAAGATTGGTGCATTTATTGCATTTATGACCAAACCCTTTACAGTGAGTGTTGCGAACTGCGACATCAGTAACGTCGTATTGCCGATAGTCTAAAAAGTCAAAACCAACGGTGTTTTACGATTAGTAAGGTTTTACGCAGTGCATGGCGTACAAAGTTTAAATAAAACGTTTTAAACTTGTACCAACAAGAACAAAGCAGACTACTAGGAGACTTGGTTGAAACATTTAAGCTGGTCAAGGGATTAGTAAGAATAAGTAGCACATTGTTCCACGAGCACGAGCACAAGGGGTCATTCTTTGAAGCTGTATAAGCCAACTCTAAACAAGAACGATGGATGTAGATGAAACTTCTTCTCTCATTGAGTCACCAACGAGTGGAAAAGTTTACCTCAGAGAAATGTAAATACCAAGACAGTGTCCACATTTAAGAAAGAGGTTGATGCCAACTGGAAGTAAAGTATGGTAGGATATTGGGTCTTAGAGGCAGAAGCCTAAACAATTTCCCCCACAATATCGAAGTAAGTAAGTTCATTGTGATGTGACAATCCTTCAAGATTGTCACGATGACAAGGGGAGCATACTGTTTGAGACTTGTATATCTTCGCTCGGCCCCACCGGTCTCAAGACCCCACTGGTCTCACCCAAGACCCCACCAGTCTCATCCAAGACGCTACTGGTCTCATCCAAGACGCTACTGGTCTCATCCAAGACGCTACTGGTCTCATCCAATACCATACTGGTCTCATCCAAGACCCGACTGGTCTCATCCAAGACCCCCACCTTTCTCATCCAAGACCCTAGTGGTCTCATCCTAGACTACCGGTCTCGTCCAAGACCCTACTGGTCTCATCCAAGACCCCACCTGTCTCATCCAAGACCCTACTGGTCTCATCCAAGACCCCACTTGTCTCATCCAAGACCCTACTGGTCTCATCCAAGACCCTACTGGTCTCATCCAAGACCCCGTCGATTTCATCCAATACCCTACTGGTCTCATTCAAGACCTACTTGTCTCATCTAAGACCCTACTGGTCTCATCCAAGACCCTACTGGTCTCATCTTAGACCCTACTGGTCTCATCCAAGACCCCACCGATCTCATCCAAGACCCCACCGATCTCATCCAAGACTCCACCGATCTTATCCAAGACCCACCTGTCTCATCCAAGACCCCACCTGGCTCATCCGAGACTACCGGTCTCGTCCAGGACTCAGTGTATAATTGATGAAGGGAAAAGCTTGGACAGTATTTTCTTGACAATTCGTTTGGGTTGAAACGATTTTAAACAAGTGATGTTTCTTGACAGATTGGGTTATAGTCTATAAAGGTTTTACCTGATCAACCATTTTTGTATCAGTTGAGAATCGATTCTGGATCCTGCCGATGGGTGTCGTGTCAAAGAATCTATAAAGTCGAACAGAAGATAGAGTAGTTATTAAATCCTAAAAGCACATTCTCTAGACCATGTGACCCGTGACATAACATGTTTACGAATGAGCCACAGAGCCTGGACTTCCTGCGAGCACGATTTGTACACGGCTAAACGGAAGAATTATATTTTATGACATTTGCACTGTCTGATGTTTATGAACTGTTATTATAAAGGGGGCACATCTCAAAAATTGTACGGCTGTTAATATATTCTTGAACTTTTGAATTTGCGTGGAGGTTGTGACACAAAGTGTAAACTTTCCCATATGACCAGTGTATTATCTTGCCTGCCAGGAGGGCCCTTTTTGTAAACAAAGGTAACAGGGTCTTTACAGAATACATTCACAGGAGCCTTCTCGAGCTTTCTTTGACTGACCTCATTGGGGATTGGGTGACATTTTTCAAGACTTTCTCGTGGATGTTTTTTCCTGCTGTGAGCGCGGACAGAAACACCGTTACACTGAGGAGATAGCCAACTATAGTATACGCTATGGCGATGGTCGTGTACCCAGTCATGTAATATCTATTGGTGTCATCAGTTTCCTCCTGATAATTAGAATATGAATATTTTGTTTATTTCGTGGAGAATTAAAAAGCACAAGGACTTTGAGTGGGAACAATTCAATCCTCTTAAAAACGCCCTTTCTCAGCAGGGCTCGTAATGGACCGTTATTTGGAGGGCTTCAGGCTGGTTGAAAGACTGGTCTCAAAGACAGGTAGGCCTACTGGTCTACGGGTCCAAATGATTTCATTGGATAGGCCTACATTGATTTCATTTGATAAACGTGCAGCGACGTAAGCTTCCATATCTGCGCTATGATTGGTCCGAGGTGATGTAAGTTGTCAGCCTGCACTTTCTATCGTCTGCATGCAGCGTGTGCCTAATGTTTGTACATCGTGTAATGTTGTTTTCATTCACTATGTACGTGTGAAGTGACTGCGAATCTCCGCGTGAAATGAATGCAAGGCCCAAAGGTACATCTGGTGACATCCGGTCAAGCTGGTATCTGGCGTTATTAACGAAACTCGAAGTGTGACGTCAGATGTTCAGACTAGCTGGTTGGCTGCTACTTGTGATCTGGATCCATAATGTGATCCTGATAGCAGATCATACTTGGATATCAAGGGGTTATATAAAACAAAAATCAAACTCCTTGGATATAACAGGCAATATTGAGATGGGTCTTTAATTACAAATGTCATGGTTGTTTCCCGCTGTTGAAGACAGGTATAACTTTCCCTATAGTTTAAGTCTGTCGGGAAATACCCCTTAGGTAAACGAGTTATTGAGACAGAATTGACAGTGGCTTTGCTATTGCATTCTTAAATCCTTTTATAACAAACGAACTTAAATTGAATGGAATATACATTATCAGATGACAGTTTTTATGAATTAATAAAAACACTAATCACCCAGTGCGATTACACGAAATCACATTAAATTACTTGATATTTGAAAA
>CM063244.1:2327827-2341072 GCA_032158295.1 Pycnopodia helianthoides | reverse complement strand
GAATATCAATGCCAGACAAACAATGGTGTTGAGTCAGGAGCTTGTTGGTGGGGTGGTCTTATTGTATCTCAAGTGTTTGTACATGGGACATTCTTATTCGGCGCCATTTTACAGACAAGTCTAAAAGCAAACATGGTGTTCAGTGCTGCGAAATTCAAGTGTGTGCACAGCGTACAGCCACAGACCCATACTTCTTTCACGAAGGTTGGTTAAATCTCTGATTGTCACGTGAAATATTGATTAGGAGTGTTTTATCGATTGCTGATACCTTAAGACCATTTGTGTCAAAAAGGTTTTACGAATAGTTTCTATAGTCACTGTCTTTGTTTATTTTCTTAGTTTACAACTGATCCTGGTAACACTTTCTTGTTTTTCTTGAAGGAACATTCCCATCACTCAGGGAATTTCATTGTTCACCGATTAGAGAATGGATTCATTTTAAGCTGGCTCTGTTTGTTTATCAATGCTTGAACAAAACTGCTCCTGGGGTCGATTTCACAAAACGCTTCCTAACTTAGGACTAGTCCTAGGCAATGCTAAGAGATGGGACTAGTCTTAAGTTAAGACCAGTTACTGGTCCTAACTTCAGATAAGACTAGTCTTATCTCTTTGTGAAATCGGCCCCTGGATATCTTTCCAATTTACTGTCATATTACACTCCTCCATGTTTTCTTCGGTCCGCACTTGACATCACTCACTTGAATGTTCCCCGAGCAAACAAAGTTCTGGGTCGAAAAGCATTCAGTGAAGCTGGACCAATGGTTAGGAACAATCTTCCTCCTGTCATTAGGGAATCTGTTTAGTTCAAGCTCTATTTCGTAAATCTCCGAAGACTCACCTCTATTTATGTTAATTTTTTTTGAGCGCTATGATCGTGACGGAATAGCACCTTATAAATTGTAATTGTTATGTTGTTATGTTATGTTATGTTATGTTATGTTATGTTATGTTATGTAATCAAACTAGTGGAACCAAGATGAGGCTTGAAGGAAATAGTAGTCTGGTGAATGAGAAATTATTTCCAAAAACTTTAAACAGCCGTTAAGTATATTAATGGCCCCTGAGGTAAAATTTTCTGAGGAACATCATGTGAGCTACTTCCTGATCCTAAAATTGACATCCATTTCATTCAAAAGTGAATTTATGTAAACATTGCACAAATTTTCCTCTCTTATCTAGATGTCATTTCAGGGAGACACTTGTTTTATTTTTGTTGAAAAAAAAACCCCGAATTTGTGAACCCCAAGTTTTGCTTGTTAAAAGAATGTGTGAGGAAAGTTTGCGCTTTGGCTTACTGCCATGAACTGACACCAAGTAACAAATCATTAAAGAAAACATAAGATTGCGACAGCGAAATACCCTAAATTGTGTCCGCTTTGTTGTGCATAAACTGACTGCAACATTTGAGATTTCTGCCTAAAAAACATCACACTTTTGCTCAAGAATATGGAAATTTGCGTAAGCATATAAATACATAAAGGACCAAAATACCTCCTAAAATGGCAAAACGAAAATTGAAAATGAGGTGAAATGAGACACAAAGGTGCATCTCCTTTGAACAAAAATCACATTTCATATAATTTTTAATTACGCATATACAAATACTAATAGAAATATTGCTAAAGGCCTACGTGAATCTCTGTTCTCAAAGTCAATAAAGCATACTCATAAAAGAGCAGCAATGTTTACTACTCAGAAAATAATTGTAGCCGACCCTGGATGTGATGCTGAGGTATAACAAAAAAACAAGCAAGGGTCAATGCGTAAACCTGCTTGGCCCTGTACTCGATCCTTGGGCGCAGAACGTGGTATCGGCTTGCCTATTAGAGAACTTCACGAGTATGCAGCTGGGCTCACGTTGCGCTATGGCCGGCCATGTACACGTAACACATAAGGGTAGTTCATCAGAAGATAGCAGTTATGGGCACGGTGTTTTCAGCCACACGGCAGGTGCTCGGTAACTCCGATTACGTTGAGTGATAGATCTTGCCCGGATCAACCCCTTTAAACTTGGGAATTCAAAAAATGTGTTTAACTCGGTGTTTTTTTGTTGTTGTGCAGGATCGTCTTGTTGTCTTAAAGTAAAAACCAGAGACTTCAGAAATGATCAACTGGATTGTCACACTATTTTTCTAGTGTCCGTAGACTGCTGTTTGTTTGTACTATACTTTCATTTGGCTCGTTCGAGATGGACTATAAACTTGTAAGGGAATGCAACTCATGACAAAAACATCCACCCGTTTTGTTTAGACACAGGGCTTCCCCTTTTTTTTTTTTAAAAAAAAACCCCCCCCAAAAAAAGGGAAAAACCCCCCCCCAAAAAAAAAAAAAAAAAATTTTTTTTAAAAATTTTGGTTTTGGGGAAAAAAAATTCCCAAAAAAAAAAACCCAAAAATTTTTTTTTTTTTTTCCCCTTTTTTTTTTTTTAACCTTTTTTTTTTTCCCCCAAAAAAAAAAAGGGGAAAAATTTTTTTCCCCCCAAAAAAAAACCCGGGAAACATTGGGCCCCCAAAAAAAGGGGGCCCCCCGGGGGAAAAAAACCCCCCCAAAAGGGTTTTAAAAAAATATTTAACCCCGGGGGGGCCTTTTTTGGGGCCCCCCCTTTTTTTTTAAAAAAAACCCCTTTTCCCCAAAAAAAGGGGGGGGGGGGGAAAAAAGGGGGTTTTTTTTTTTCCCAAACCCCCCCGGGTTTTTTTTAAATTTTAAAAAAATTTTTTTTTTATTGGAAAAAAAAAGGCCCTTTTTAAATTTTAAAGGGGTTCCCTTTAAAAATTTTTTTTCCCCCGGAAAAAGGGGGTTTTTTTTGGGGGGGCCCCCCCTTTTTTTTGGGGTTTTTTTTTTTTTTTAAAAAATTTGGGGAAAAAACCCCCTGGGAAAAATTTTTTTTTTGGGAAAAAAAATTTTTTTTTTTTTTAAAAAAAAAAAAAAATTTTTTTTAAAAAAAACCCCAAAAAATAAATTTAAATTTTTCCAATATTTTTAGTTTATGAATCCAACCTTTAAACCCTTTTTTTAAAAATCGGGAGCCCCTGTCAAAAAGTGTGTTTTTTGGTCGTTTCATTCCCCACAATTTAGCCCTGAACAACCAAAAAAAATTTACCCAAAAAGGGGCCTTAAAAGTTTCAATCCAATTGAAATATCCTCTTTTTACAGAAATTTAACCAAAAAAAGATTAAAAATTTTTGAATCTTTAAAATTTTGGCAAAACTTCGATCCGGAAGGGCGGGGCCGAACCCGGGAAGGCCTTCCTCAATTCAACACTTTTTATTAAACCAACCAACTGAGCTCAAGCAGCCTTTGGAGAACATTCGGCGAAAAAAAGGGTTTCCCAACCTTGGGTTTTTTGATGCAACGGTCGCCATAATTTTTGGAAACTCTGCTCTTAAACTTTGTTACGCCTTTAAATTTTTTAAATTTCAAGTTTAAAGGGCTTAAATTATAAATATTTTTAAAAGTCCTTTCCATTTTACCAACATTTTTGGTTTCCATTTAGGATTTTTTGCCTTATTTGCTTCAAAATCCTTTAAAAGTATTTTTTTGGCAAAAAATTTTGCAGGTTTACCAACAAGGGAATTTATTTTGCGCGAACTTTTTCTTAATTTTTTTAGTCTTTTAACCAAACCAAACTTTTCCAAATTTTTGCAAACTTGGTTCAAAATTTTTTTTTTAACAAAAAAAAAAACTTAAATGAATATTAAAAAAATTTTTAATTTTTCTTTTTAAAAAGGAATTTAAAAAGCTCCCAACCCCAAAAATTTTATCAGGCCTTATTAAGACTTAACCTGTTAGTTTTGGAATAATTTATTCCCAAAATTTTCCTAAATACTTGTTCCACTATTAATTCAATAACCAAAATAAATAACATAACTATAACAATAAATTTAGGGTAAAATTTTTAGTATATGGAAAAAAAAACAAAAAGGACTTTAAATTAAAAAAGCTTTAAAAAATTTTTGGGGAAGTTTGTTCCCAAATTTGGGCCCCTTCTATGTTTTCCAATTTGTTTAAAAGGAACTTTGATGATAAGGGAAAAATGGAGAGTGATAATACATAAAAATTTGAAAATATCAAGGCCATTTCAAAAGAGGGAATCTATGAATTAACCGTAAATGAAAATTTTAAAATATCAACTCTTAAATTCCCGGGCCCAATGAGGGTGGTAAATCGACCCGGCAGTTTTTCAGTTTAAAAAACCATTATGACCATTTTAATCGGTGAAAAAATTCCAGTTAAAAAAACTGAAAACGTTAAAATTTATTGAAATTTTTGAAAATTAAAAAAGACGTATATGAATTTCGTAAATTTAACAAGTCTTAAGGTAAAACAATAAACCCACAAAATTTTGTAAACAATTTAAAATTCGTAAAAAGTAGTTTGGCTTACTTTGCAACCTAACTTGTATGGCCTAAACCAGTTCTTTAAATTTGAAAATGGAAAAATTCCCTTAAAATTTGTTAAAACCACCCCACCAACACATCAAAACCGTTTTTGAAGTATCAGAAAAGAAAATTTTAAAATTAAATTGTTTAATAATAAAATTTTGGTGAACACATTTCATTTAAATTTTGGTTTAATTGTATTTTTATAGTTTAAAAAAATTTTTTGATACGTCTGTAACTTTTAAGGTTTTTTTTCAAAACCGATTGTATTCCCGTTCTGGAATCGAAAACTTTACGGCCTTTTTTTAAAAAGTGGTGAAAATTTTAAACCCGAACCTTTTCAACCAAAAAATTGTAATATTGACCCCTTAATTGGAATAAAAAGTAATTTGCCAAAATTCCCTGGTAGACTGTAAAAAATTAAAAATACAAACCAACGTGATTCAGCCCCCCCCCATTTCCAAACTTCCCCCCACAAAATCCCCCAAAAATCCCCCCCCCATCTTTTCCGTTAAACCCGAATTTTAAACCCTACCAAACTAAACCCAAAAAGTTGCCATTTTAACGGTTATAACCCGCTTTCAAAATTGCCCAAAGGTTGAATATTAAAAACCGGGGGAAAAGGCCTAATGAAATTTTTTTAAATTTTGTAATGACATTTGTTGTTTCTTTCTTAACTTGGTTTGTCTTTAGCACTTTTGTTAGATGTTAACAAAAAATGTAAAAAATTAATAATTTTTTCCCGATTTTAAACCTAAAGTTTATTTAGTAAACTCCTTAAATTTTTGGGAAATGGTTAATAAAATAAAATATTTCCGATTTTTTATTCCCTCCCCGGGTTTATTAAAAGTATTGTTTTGGTAAACTTTTTACTTTTTCCTCACTTTAAATTTAAATTGTTTATTATTAATTAAAAATTTAAATTCTCAACCTTTTTGTACAAAACCAATTATTAATTTCCTTTTAATTTTGCCCTCTTAATACAAGATTGCTTCTTATTTTCCTCTACATTTCACTCCATTTTTAACACTACTATTTTAAATATATCTATCACGGAAATGATGAACCGAACTGAACAAACTAAAACAAAACCTCTGCCTTTTTTGACTCATTTTCATTTTGATACACCTTTTACTAAACGATTGGGATTCATGCCCCCCATAAACCGAAAGGGTTCAGGCAAGTCTCTCGCTCCATCTGGCCTCCCGGTTCGAAAATTTTAATATTATCCATCAATAATTAAAGATACGGATGGTGAATGCTTTTACTTACCGAAGTAAATCAGTCACGAAATCAGTTGAAGCAAGTACTGTCGCACGGCATACGAACTATATAAAAAAAAACGTACACCAACCAAGCACCTTACGGCACTGCTTTCACCAGCAAAAACACGAATCGCACAATATCATTTAGAATGTTTGTTGGTGTATTCCTTTTATAGGCCCAAGTCATGTAATGTTACGCTAAACGAAAAAAAAACTCTGATGCGCAGTTGTCGGTGTCCTTGGTAGTACTGACTCTAAGCACTCCGCTGACGGCTATTTGTATGCTTTTGGGGGGATGTACCTAAACCCTACGGCTGTTGCGTGCTCTGATCGAACAAAGACGGAATGTTTACGGAGTACGCAAGCGTGAACAATGTATTTTTACAAGACATCGACAGAAAATAATCGCATACTGCGAATGAAATATTTCCCTGTTACTGGTTTTGTCAAATACATTTTGGAACTTTCGTGGCTTGTTTGAATGTATTTTATATGATATTAAATACAAACTGTACCACACAAAGGCTTTTAAATGGTGTGTACAACATTGGTAAGATTGAAAATATAATAGTTCACAGATTTGCATTTAACTTACATGGTATAAAGATGGTCATGGTGGTATACTTTCCTTGAAAAAGTTTTGCTTGAAATGCTACAGTTTTAAGGAAATTAGTAAAACAATCAGTCTTTATCGCGCGTGTCCAAACCCCGGTGTTTGAAAACATATAATGGGGTTTTCACTTTTGTCTCGTGACTCCGATGACCGATTGAGCTTAAACTTTCACAAGTTTGTTATTTCATGTATTATGTTGGGTCACATAAAGTGCGGATACTAGTCTTTGAAAATTACCAATGTTGTACGTGCTTTAAAATCTTGTTTGACAAAACAATTAGTTCAATTTGCTGTTGTTCCTTCATGATCTTACTGCACTCTAAAAAAAAAAAAAACTCCCGGATCAGAATTAATCCGGATCCGAGGCCCGTGGGGCCTGACTCATTTCTAGGTCAGTATGACCCATAGAGCTATATAAATATATATAGCTCTATGGTATGACCCGGAATCTGTTCCAAAATTACCCAGAAATGGGTCTCAATGACGCAGAATTCGAGTTTCTTCTTTTATTCAACCACTTTCCGGATCAGCATGAATCCGGGTCAGTTATTACTCGGAATTCGGGTCAATTATGACCCGGAAGTTTTGAGAGTGTATCCCCCGACGAACCTCACCATCCCAAATACAATTCGAGTGCAGATGGCGACGTGACATGACGTCACCGATATCGATACGGACTGGGTTCGTGTTATGTGCATAGCGAGAGTGTTATGGATTGATCTGTTAATGTTTCGCTAATAGTTCGTAAGTTGTGGTCGCTCCTTGTGGACCTTGAAACGTACATAGCCACGCGTGTGACGTCATTCTGTTCCCATGTCAGCGAACCGGCATGCGGTTTGCTTTTACAAGCTTTGTCACGTAATAGGCTGCACAATACGGTGCAATATAAAATTACCTTAAAGGTGTTGGACAGTACAATCGCAGACAACGTTCAGTGTTCAGTGTTCGGTGTTCAACCATCATATACATGAAATAACAAACCTGTGAAAATTTGGGCTCAGTCCGTTGAGTAATTCAAAAGAAAATAGGGTAAACCATGCACAGTTTTCAGCATGTAAACGCATTGTCCTCCATTTTGGTTGTAACAGCCGAAATCAGCTGCTGCGGTTTTTGTTTTGTAAGGTTTTCAGATACAGTTTTGTATGAATACGACTTCATTCCAGAGGGGAGTATTTCACAGAAAACAGGTTCTAGTATTAACTTTACAATGAGTAAGCTTTCAGATTAAAATTAAACAATTTATCCTTACAAAACAATTTATCCTTACCAATCTTGTTTGCCCTATATTAATTGTCTTTAATTCAGCAAATACCCAGAAAATACGTCATTGAAGCGGACACTAACAGTAAACAAAAAAGTAGCGGGTTTTTTTTTACTTTGAATTTACCTAACTAATCAATGACTGTTTCAACAAAGAAAATGTCCGTTTTACACCAGTCAATATACTAAGAAATGTTCATTTCGAACAATTTTCTTTTGCAAAATCAGCCATTGGAGCCATCTTTGGCAATGTATCCCGGCGTCATACCACGTGGGTATGTGTTGAACAAAATAATGATTTAATAAACGTAAACAAAAATGTCACAATTATTATTCCTTGCAGCTTGCGTAACATTTTGTTTCTGTCTTGAAAGGAGGCCAGCACTTATGCCGACATTGTTTGGCGGTGAATATGAAAGGGTTTTTTTGTATGTGAAGTGTGTGCTACAATCACCGAATAGGTCCCTGCGGGGCAAGCTTTAATTAAAAGATACTAAATAATAAACTAACTGTCAAGATTTCTTGCTTTGTTATTTCTGATTACAGATTGCATCAGAAGGTGGCCATGATTCGGCAACTGTTAACAATTCAAAATCTCTGTCTGAAGATCGTCGCATCTTAGAGGAAGAGAGTTATCGTTATCTCGACGACCCCTCGGGCAATCTTAGTAGAAGTAACTACAAGGTCTTGAGAAGCTTGCTGCTCCGGAATAAAGTCCTCCAAGAAACATGCGACCGAATGGAGCGTCCTTTCGCGGCGGGGCTCTCTCCGAGCCACCTCCTGGTGGACGACCGCAATAAGTACATCTTCTGTGAGGTCCGGAAGGTGTCGTCGATTACCTGGCGTAAGGTCTTGGACACCGTGGCCTCGGCTGACCCAACCGGAGGACTGAACGCAGGGGACCGGCTACGCCGGCTTGGCACATACTCAAAACAGGGCAGAGAGCACCGCCTGCGTCACTACACCAAGTTCATGTTCGTCAGAGAGCCCATGTTGAGAGTGTTCTCCGGATGGCGTGAGAAGTTCGTAGACGGTCCGCAGCGCCACGACTACCGAGCCATCTGGGGTCCCCGAATTAAACGCTCCCGACCCTCACGACAAAATAGCTCATTCTCTTCTCAAGGACGTGGAGAAGCTGGGAATATAAGCTTCTCAGATTTTGTTGGTCATATCACCGGGCCAGTCCCCTCGCCGTTGCAGCGAGACGTGCACTGGCAGCCGTACCTCCCCGGTGCCGCCCTTGCCGTGTCCGCTACGATCTCATCGGTCATTACGAGACCTTGGGTCCCGACGCTGAAGCAATTCTTCAGGTGATCTCTCCGGGCCGTTCCCACACCCCCGTCACATTTCCTAAAATACGCCCCTCGCGAACGCCAGCGTTAGCCAGACGGGAATTTCTGAAGTTGGACTATGAGGATACTGTTAAATTGGCAAGACTTTATGAGCTCGATTATAAACTGTTCGGCTACTCGTTTGACCAGTTCAAAAAGTGGTTAGACACTGCAGTCGCCGATGGTTGAGGACACGAAACTCTTGTACGTGTTCGCTGCGAACGCCGGGTACCACCACAGCAAAAAAAAAACAGCATTTCATGTTGGTTTGAACTTTGCATCGTAACTTTGATTTTAAATCTAGTCAGAGGTGTGACTTTGGTCACTTTTATATTTGGTTTGTTTGGGTTATTAAATTATTTTCTATATTATTAGTATTCCCTTTTTTCTTCATATGTCACAGAAACAATAAGATAATGGTCCCATATTATAATGAGCAATATTAACATACCGCGTTTTTAATTTCATTCATTGTTCAACCGTGAAAGGTTTTTTACAAAACGTATTGCAACCAATTGGCTAAAAAGGAACATACCAAATATATCACATGATACATTCAAAACCATCAAATATTAAAAAATTACATGTATGAAATAAATAATAGGAAAATGCACGAAAATAAATATATAAAAATCAAACATCTCTCATTAACGAAAGCCCGATTGTGCCATCGATATTTTATTTTCAAATGCATTTATTTTTTTCTTATTTTTTTTCAAAAGCAGTTATTGTTTATTGAACTGAAACTTTCACAAGTGACTTTCAGTTAATGTTTTTCATTTTTTATTTTGCCTATAAATCATCATTAAAGCAATCAATGGCCCTGCCTTTAAGAAAGACCCATTGTTTACATGCCTCTACTGGCGGTAACCCTATAACAATGACATTCAAGTACACAACAATAGCATTGTTTGTTGTAACGCGTCTTTAAAAAAAACTATGTTACCGGTATTCTTTTTTGTCGCATTGACATTTTGCTGTTTTTGGATCATCTTACCACGTTATTGTATTACAATGAACTCGGGGGAAGGGTTGTTTCCTTGTTTCCCGGTAAGCTCAAAGTTTATCACCATGATGTGTTTCTTCTGTTCGTTTGTTTTGGGTTTTCTTTTATCAACAATAACATTCTCCCGGTGTGATTTTCATCAACAATATTTGATAGCGCTTTGAAAACAACGTATTCTCGAAATAAATTCACTAATCCAACATCCTTGGTTCGGTGAATAACGACAGTTTAAAACATTGCGGCCGGGAGATTCAAAATTGGGATGACGTGTTTGCGTAGCCGTTTTTTGTTTTTGTTTTTTTGTTTTTTGGTGACGTAGGTATAACTTATGCAAAAAAATAACATGATTTGGGGGGTGAAGGCGATACACAGAATTCGTGCAAAGAAACTAACCTAGGCCCTTTTCGAAACCACGGCTTGGGCTTGGGGCTTCGGCTTTATGCTCCGTGCCACTGTTTAAAGCCCGTACCTACAGACACGTTTTAAAAATAACTGACGGAGCCCAAGCTTTAAAAAAAACGTGGTTTCGAAAAAGGGCCCGTTGTTCCTCCGTTCGTTGCAGAAGATTATGCCAAACATGTTAGCCGCTGAGACGAACTCCGGGCTTTCCTCGATTCTATTTTTAAAAAACATGTGCAAACATACTTACCGATCTCTTCATCCTTGTTTGATGACAAAGTCAAATGTAGAGAAGGTCCTTTCGTTGGTGATTTCAAAAAGTGACAATCATCATGCATGACCTTGACGGGGAAAATGTTGATGTTCCACATGGAGACTATAGGCCCATTCAAACTCAAACTAAAAAACACACCAAAAATGCACCTCGTAAAGTACGTGACAGTATATACTCGGCCGGCATCATTTACTGGACGCAGACCTCTCAGACTAGCAAGGGGAGAGAGCCCTAATCTAGCCCCCTGCCGCTGCGCGTGACATCTCGCCCACAGCTGCTGTCAGTTTGCCGGCGTCTCCCAGGTCACAGACCCCGCTAACTGGTATTCGACGAGGATCGGAGAAGCCGAGAGGTCTATGAACTGTGCCTCCAGAGAGGATTATGTTTCGTTTCTTTTTTGGGGGGAATTTTGGAATAAATTGTCCCCGTGGTTCCTGGTTCCTTTTTATGTCGCCCGCGGAATGTCCCGAGGTAAGCTGAGATCCAGTGGCGGGGGAAGTATTTAACTTTTTCGGTTTGGTACCAGAGAATAAATTCTTTTGCCCCGCATCCCATCTGAAAGATGGCTGACCTTTAAAGGGACACGTTGCCCTCGGATTGGGCGCTTTGGGCTATCGAAAGCATTTGCTATGAAATGAACATAGATGGAAATATATTTTTAAAAACACCTCTCGTCTGGTGTGCCAGGCTCATTTCAAGAAGCCCAAATTTGTCCATGCTTCTCCACTGGCTCCCAGTTGCTAAACGTATTGACTTCCGCACTCTTGTTCATACATACCAGTCTCTCGACAACCTTTCTCCGAGTGACCTCTCATCTCTACTTCAGAAACCGGAAGTCCTCCTCGTCTAGCTCCGTTCTTCTGTAGGAGGATGTCTTGATATTCACAAATCTCGCAGTCAGGCTGGTGACCAGGGCCCAATGTCATGGCTGCTAAGCACACAAATTTGCTCAGCATGAAATTTCTTCCTTGATAAAAACAGGATTACCAACCAAATTTCCTTGTGTTGCATATTGCTTGTTACATGGTATTCAGCTGTTGTTTGCTTATCCTGAAAATCACGTGGAAATTTGGTTGGTAATCCTGTTTTTATCAATGAAGACATTTCGTGCTAAGCAAATTCTTGGCTTAGCAGCTCTATGAAATTGGGCCCAGGCTTTTTCTGTCTCTGCCCCTCGGCTACGGAATAAACTTTCTGCTCCTGCTAGAAATTCAATAGTGGTCTCACAGCTTTTTAAAAAAGGGACTCCATGACCCATCTTTTCCCTGCCCACATGTAATCTGAGTTTCTCCTGCCTTCCCCTCCCCCTCTTTCTGGTTCTCTCTCTTTCCTTTCCAAACTTTGCATACTCTGCTGGTAAAAAGGTGCATTATAAATGTCATGTTTATGTGTATTATTTATTAAAAGTAGAATAGAACGAGTCACAAAATAATATCCCTCGAAATTGTGTGGTTTTCCTTAACTTCGCGAACTCCGCCATTTTGTAAAACCCATTTTTTGTTTACCCGACAAATTTATAGACCGTGTTCGAGGGATGTTTTTTGTGACTCACTATATTTTACATTCTTAAACATCTTTTCAACCATAACAAACGCTTCTTATAGCCCAAAAAGCGCCCAAATCCGAAGGCGAGGGTCCCTCCAAGTTTTGAACGCATGTCACGTTTAATATAATCGTTCCTTTTCAATCGAATTTGTGAATTTGAAATACCACCAGTGAACGAGTCATCAAATATGGTGGTCACACTCTCGAGAAAAATAACGGATGCTGTGATAGGTCAAAGAGATTTTTGCGCACGTTCGCATTAGTGTTTATCTCAATTTGGCAAATGCAAAACGAAAATAAGAAATCGAGTATTGGAAGAATGTTTTTTAGACAGAAATGCGTCCTAGAAGAATTACTTATTCGTTACGAATAATCGTTTATTTAATGAAAGCTGATGGCCACTCCAATTAGTCTTTTACGTTCTAATAACAGGTTGTTTTAAAGACCAGCTTGAACGAAAACGGCAACAAGTGATCTTTGCTGAAATTCATTTAAAATGTTTTCAACCAAGAAGGAAATTGAGTTCACATGAGATTAAGCATAATATTTGAATTGTTTCAAAGACAATAATTTTAAATACCCTTCTCCGGTGCTTTTCAGAAAGATTCGCGAAAAGCCCTGTTACGTCATCACTCTTGTTACGTCATATTGGGAGCTCCGTTTTGTTTAAACTATTTCTGTGACGTCACTCTATTGTTCAAAGTGTAGATTATTTTTACGAATCTACACTTAACTGTAGATTCGTTACGAATCTACAAAATTCGTAACGAATCTACAGTTGAGTGGATTCGTTACAAACTAAAGTGAAATGTTCGACGGGAAAATGACTGTCTTTCCAAATTGAAAGGATAACATGATGTGTACCAAACACAGCTTTTAATGTACTTTACCATAGAAACTGTATCACATGCAGGAATCTAATAAACAACTCATCACACATACATAATCTATAAAAGCGTTTTTAACAAGCTAATCACTCAATTAACTCTCAATTATTCAGGAAATAGTTTAAGTCAGAGAATAGACTCTAAAGTGTAGATTCGTGAACACAATGTACTCGCCTTCGGCTCGTACATTCTATTCACGAATCTACACTTTCTCGTCCATTCTCCATAGCAACATGGAGATACAGCAAAGCAACATCCACAAAATGACGTCAAAGTATTGTTATTT